>JAIPRK010000574.1:124170-172731 GCA_025469195.1 Chaitophorus viminalis | reverse complement strand
GTAATTCGATAGATGGTTTTTTATTCTTATGTAGTATATAAATTATAATATTCCATATTGTTAATTTGTTTTCGCGAAAATAAAAATTTTTAGCATGGAATTAATTTTAGTTTTTACTCTTCATATTGTACACATCCCTTCGCTATCCTTAATTATGCTTTAAACGTCATTATAAGTTATGATACATGAGTGCTAGGACCTATACACGTCTTATAATAGTCTTATAAAAATTAAAAGCATAACACTTATGAAAACTCAACCAGACACCAGTGTATAATAATGTCTCGACATTCATTTACTGGATTCTTGAGTAAATTGCTGTCGGTCTGTCACAGTTTCACATTTTAGCTTTTTACTACTGCTTGAAAGTTGTTCTAAATTTGTATTTGTACTATACATCCAACTAAAAAAAATGATTTTATATAAAATTTCTCTTAAAGCACTTGGCCAAACAAATATATTTTGTTTAGTAAAAGGTACATTATATAGAAAACAGTTACTGAGATTTATAATTCATCACCAGAGAAAATAGATAATTTATTTAAAATATGCTTTATTATTTTGAAGTAATTCTTACAGTAGTTAACGGCAAAAATCAAATTTAACTAAAATTTATCAACAACAAAAATAGTTACCCAATTGAAAATATATATTGCTTAGTTAACATTTATGTTTAGTATGATTGATACAAACCATTTTAAAAATCAATTTTTATTTGTTTTTGTTGAATAATATAAAGGATATCGTAGTTTTGATTTGAAATTTAATTTAATTTATATTTATACAACAAATCTTATCTAAAATAGTAAATGTATATTGTTAATTAATTTAATCATATAATAAACATAAGTATGAATAAAACAGACCTATGTTTTACTTGAAAAATAACACAGTTGAATTATAAAATAATTGTTTTGAACATATTCAAGTTACTAAAAAATATATTAAACAAAATAAAACAAATATTCAACTCTATAATCATCAGTTTAATTATATCAGAAATAAATTAAATTTAACATAATATCAATGCAATTTATTTCAAATACTATATTATTTTAAAGTACATAGTTTGTTTTATTAAACCAAAATAATTTGAGGCCAATAAAACATACTTAAATGTGCCAATAATCATCTTACTCTGACTAATTTACATAAATATAATGGTCCATAGTTTAATGGTAAAAATGGCACTACCAATTGACCAAATTTCAATCCTCTTTGCAATGAGTATAAGGACTTGAGAGGTTCAAATTGCTTCGTCAAATCTCTAAACACAATAAAATTAATATTAACAATTAAATTTTATAATAGTTTATAGATCTGTAGATCAGGCATACTTGATAACTATTTCATGGTTGGTTTCTTCCCATATTTTCTTCAAAGCCATTTTAACTACACCATCATTCTGTATGGGTGATAATGAGCAAGTTGAATACACTACAGTACCACCTACTGCTATGTTCTTTAAGGCAGTACTAAAACAATAATATAACATTTACATCAACCATAGTTTTAAAATTAAGCATAAACTTACATTAAAATAGCAGCTTGTATTTCGGGTAATTGTAAACGTTCTTTAGCACGGTTTGGTTTGAACATATTATTATCATTGACTAATAAATTATGACGATCATTAGTACATGGAACATCCACCAATATCTACAACAGTTAAAATATTTTGATTAGAACAAACTTCTATTTTTTATTAAGATTATAATTTAGTGTTCATTATGATAATAATAAATAACAAAAAGTGCAATTTATACAACATTTACTTTGTTGTAAGCGTCTGGTTCATTTATGTTTCGTGCATTCATTTGGGTAAACACTAGACGAGAGCCCCAACTTTCATAGTCAATAATAAATTCAGACATAACATTGTGTAATTTACTAATTCTTGATTCTTGAATATCATTACATACAAGTGATTCTAAATGATAAAAAAAATAAAAACAGTCTCCAATAGATAAATCTTTAATAAAAATAAATCACAATAAAGTATACTAAATAGTAAACAAAATCTTCTAAGCCTTCTGATCCAATTACTTACATTGTACTCAGTGACACAGTAAACATTTATGAACATTGAATAATAATTCATTGCATATATTTTAGTAATCACCATTTCATACAGTTACCAACCTGTGACATACTTTATTGTTTTGTGCTTATAAATATATATTTTGGGAATTTATGATATAAATGCAGTTAATGTTAACAAAATGTATCAGTAAAATAAATAGAACCAGATTTCTATCATGACAATTAGGTGTATTAAAAACCCCTTCAATATGCCATTATATATATTGATATAAGAATATAAAAAAATTAACCTGGTAATAATGTTTGTAGTGCTGCTAATGCTTTACCACCAGGAGCAGAACACATGTCTAATACTCTGTCACCAAATTTTAAATCTAATGCCAATACAGGTAAAATTGAACCTCCGTCCATTAAATAGTAACCTAGAATTTAACAAAACACAAATTTTATAATTTTTAATAGTTCTTACAATATTGAATTAACAATAAATGTATTGTTAAAAACAAAAAAATAAAAAGTAATAATATTTAATAAATTATCACATTTATTATTGACAAGAAATAAATTAATAATAAAGTATCTTACTACTGGCTTTGGTAACTTTAACTTTGGAACGTGGAAATGGAGAAAAATCACCTCGATCAAATGTATACACTTGTAAGTGAGGTGGAATGTTAAGAGAACTTTCTTCATTTAATACATTGATTGGAAAATCTGAATTTTCTTCATAGTATTGATAATGTTGGGATTCAGGAATCCAGTCGGTTTTGCCATGAAGTTCAGTAGCTGGTATAAATTGATATAATCCTCCAATATTAGAATTTGATTCAGGATCAATTAATCTACTTTCATCGCATTCCGCTTCTAGTAAACTCTCTTCAAGCGATGCTTTTTCAACATATTTTTCACTAGAAAACATAAATTAAATACTGAATAAAAGTTAAATTTAGGTTGTATTACTAATTTTTAACAGTGATACTCACTTATTTGATTTATTTTTATCTTCACCAGTTAGTAATAATTTTTCTAATTTTTTATCCAAATCTTTTATTTTATTCTTTAGAGGTAATTTTTCGTCAGCCTTTGGTGTATATGCTTTGACTACTTTTCTTAAATTCATTGCTCCAGCCCACTTAAAATAAATATTATGTTCTTTAAAATACTTACATAAACATAATTGATATGTTTAAGAAGTAATAATAATATTATTATGTGGCTAGTATCAAAATGGTTTCCAATCTCTTGCTATGCTTACCAAATTGATTTAAATTTAAATTAGGTATTTTATTTAGATAAGCTGAATTGGTTCCTATTTCTATTCAGTTCTGTAACCAAACTAATATTAATAAAAATAGTTGAAATTTTTTGGCAGTATAAAATCACATTTATGTACATCAAAATGGTATTTAATATTTATAGTTTGTGCTTTTTAGGTACCTAATAAATATTATTACTTTTAAGCATCAGCTGATAATCTGTTTTTTAGTGTCATCCGATAGTTTTATTACTTATATTTTAAAGAGTATTAACTTTATTTATTATCACCTTTATAGAAACAAGAGCCAATTCAACTTACTTTAATAAAATACTGTTTTCAAACCAATTCGGCCAAATAGGATCCAATTCAACTACAGCAATATACATATGTTAGTTTGAGTTTTACCTCTAATTCTTGAGAAATTTTATCGGCATCACTAAAATTATTAACCAGAGCCATATACTTGTGCGGTGACAACAATGCTAGACGTATTGATTTCCATCTTTTCCCATACACAGAACCATAAAAGTCATCAAAATGTTCTAAGGCTTTATCTTTTGGATGAATCTTTTTCTTTGCGACAGACTACATTATAATAATATTACACAATTAAATAAGTTGCCCTTCATAATAATTGTATTCTATAATATACTAACCCAATGTGTCTTTTTAGTTCGTACATGAACTATTTGCACATGTTTATTACTAATTGAATGTGATAGAAGAGTAGTAGTATTTTTTCGAAACATTTTGAATTATTAATGTATTTAATTAACTATAAAATAGATCAAGATTCTAGGTGTACTAATAGGTATAAGAGAGTAAGAGAATTTTACAAGTAATAAGTTTTTTTAAATAAAAATCATATTCAATCCGTGATAATATATTGAATATAATCTAAGACTGATATAGTGATTTACCTTTGTGTTATCACATCTTATCATTAAGTTTTCAACAACATAAAGTGAATTTCATTAATTATTCTATTATGTCTATGATTGTTCTCAAATTTTTAAATCTTTTTATATTATACATTATTAAAGATATATTTAATATCTTATTAGTTATTATCATGATCTTTAATCATGATATTAGAAAAACTATTGAATATTCCAGTTACAATTATTTAAAAACATTTTGAATGTATAGAAAGTTTTAATGCAATATTGAATCATAAATAAATAAAAATATCTGTCTGAATTATTGAAATTGACAGACAGAATAAGATATAAATGAAATTTCAAAAAGCTATACAAAAAGTTATTTAAAATCAAAAATTATTTTACCTTTATAGTTTTTTTATAAGTATTAGTAGTATTACATTAAGTTGAAATAATATAGTATTTCCTACTAATTAATAATTGTTAAATTTAACATACACAACTAAAAAGTATGATTTTAGAGGACATATACTACATAAGTACAGTCTCCAGAGTTTGTCATACCTTAGAAATTTGAATATCAGTTTATGGCAGCAAAATAGTCAGTAGGGTAAACTAATTATATAAATTAATAGTAAAATCACTGTATAGATTTCTAAGGGATTAGAAAATAATGTTTGAATGCATTGCAATATGAACAGAAACTAAATATGAAAAATGTAATTCTTAAAATCATTTGATATAAACATTCATTACAAAATTGTCATTTTTATTTTTCAATTAAAATGTCAATAATTAAATATAAAATTATTAATATTTCCTTCTTCTGATAATATCTGGCTTCCAATTAATCGGATGACTTTCTTCAGTCTAAAACAAAAAAAATATGAATTATATTAATTTTAAATACAACAAATTATTTATATAATACCACTAATAACCAATAAAGTAGTTATTTTGTTGTTCAACAAGAACCATAATATACTTGGTAATATAAAAATTAGAAAGAATTGAGACTTTACATACATAGTATGTGAATACCGTTATAAATTCTCTTTTCAAATAGAAAAAATCTGTAAGTTGTTACCTAAGTGTAGTTACTGTTAAATTTATAATAAGTAGTTACATAAAAAAAATAAATAAAATGTGGTATAAATATAAATTACTTATAGTTTATATCATCAAATTATGATAAAATAGATTGATTACATTTTATAGTAACAATAATTATATAAATGAAGTCAAATCAAGACCAATGTTCTATGCTAGCAATATCCAGGAGTACTTACAGCTGTATCATCTTCACGGTAAAGTTTTATAGTTTTATCAGCTTCGGCTGTAATAAGTCGAGTACCACTGTGATCAAATGCCATAGCAAATACTCCAGCTTCACTGTCCATAGATCCAGGTTGCACAGGAGCCTAGTTTAAAAATATGTTTTTTTTTAAAAATTAATCATCAATGAGATATAAGTAACAAATCTAAACACTAATATACCTGCATTCTCTGGAAATTATAACCAGTTCTCCAATCCCAAGCATAAATTGAACCATTATTTGCTCCAGACATCAATACTCCATCTGAATTTACAGCCATACAATTGACTATAGCATTATGACCTGTAAGATTTTGGACAAATTTTCCATCTGGACAAGTCCATTGTTTTAAATTATCAGGGCTTGCACTGGCAAACATATATCTAAACAATATAAAATAAAAGATAATGTAAATCATTGTTAATCAATAATTATACTTAAAAGATTTATTTTCAACTTACACTTTAGGATGTAAGACAAGTGAGCGCACACTCTTTTTGTGATTTGTAAGAGTTACTCTAGTTTTACCAGCAGCTAAATCCCATAACCTAATTGTACAATCATGAGATCCAGTTAAGACCTAAATAACAATATTTACATTAAACAACACAATAAACCAATACTAAAACATGAAAAATACATAAACACTTTGATCTATTTAAATTAATCATTTTACTTGAGGTTCAAATTCTTGAGCAACAACACTAGCAACTGTATTTGTGTGTCCAGTGAGAGTGTGTACATTAGCTTTTGTACGCATATCCCAAACTCGTGCAGTAGAATCTCGCCCGGCAGTCAATAAAACATCGATTGTTGGATGTAATGAAAGGCTATAAACTGCACTCAAATGTCCATGGTAATGTCTAACCACTTTGTTGTGTTCCAAGTCCCAACATTTTACTTGTCTATCTTCCCCACAGCTGAATAAATATGGATGTCTAGGGCTCACTTGTAAACCTCGAACTGTACTCACATGTCCAGTCAAAGAAAGCTTTAATTTTCCAGTGGCTAAATCCCAAATCTATAAACAAAAAAAATATAAAATGCTCTATGGTAAATTATACAATATATAATATTTAATATTACTTTAATAACTCGATCAGCAGCACCGGTAGCAAACCATTCATTACCCGGTTCAACAGTAACACATCGCACCCATCCCAAATGCCCAGAGATAACTCTATATAATTTCCACGGTGGATGCCATTTTGGCTTTGGCATAATATGATTAATTAGACGATTAGCAGCAGCTATATTTTGTGTACTTGGACTTGATAACACCATACTGGTCTCAGTATTTTTATTAACCTTCTCAGGATTGTCAGCTAATAATAATATATTATTGATTAGTACTTTTAAAAAAAAAACTATAAACACTTTTTCTAACTTATGGATAATGGAAGATTATCTTTATACGTATCAATAGCATCAGATTTAGGAAGATTTGGTTGAGACTTCTTCATGTTTATCTTATTACGTTCTACTTTGTCAAAGACTAACCCATAACTGTCTCGCGCCTTGACAAGTTTCTTAATCTTTTCCCTAAACAAAAAATACAATATAAAACAGTTTGATAATTTGTTTAGGTGTAGAAATAAACTAACGCTTCTTCATCTATAGGTGGTAACATTCCTTGACAAGACAAAAACATATCATGAGTTCTTTTGAGCGATCTAAAAACTAATGTATGAACGGAATGCCTCTGTACTTCCTAAAAGCATAACAAATCACAAGAAGTATATTATTATTTTGTACTCAATATTCACAAAATGTGATTTACAATATTTACCTCTGACAGACCCATGGCGTTCGTCTGACTTCTCGTTGACATATTTGATATTTTTATTTAAAAAGTACAAAATTTGAAATCACATATTACATCTATAATTCAGTTATTACGGCTTACACATTTGTTATTTTGACCATGTTATTATTTTGCGGCGCCGACGACTAACTGAAGATAAACAATCATCAAACACAACTTAGCCAACTGTTGTGATAAGGTCACACTGTACACAAGCTCGGTCTAATAGCACGGCTGTAGTATCTAATAGTAAGTAGTAGTGTCCAATAGTAATTTTAGTGTTTTTAAAATCTGGAACTGAAGAGAAGAGCGAAGAGCGACATAATTAAAGTGTATTAATTATTATGTATTTATGTCCGATGTCTCTGTGCGGTATCGGTAAAATAAATGTAACATAGTCATAACTCGTATTGTTACCCGAGGCATAGTTTGCCAGTAATGTGATATTATGATAATATGAATGCAAATATACCCGGTTGAAACTGTTGAAAAATTTAATTTTCGGGCAAATTTTTCCCATTTTTATCCCTTTTAACCCCCTTGGGTTAGGCTAAACCTCCTTCTCCAACCCAGTTCCCAAATGGTATCGGACCTTAAAAATGCAATTTTTGAAAAATAATTTCATAATTCAGTGTTCGACAACGTCGTGCAAAGAATCTGTAAAAAATGTCTAATCTCTGAAGTCTAGAGCCAACGGTTTAAGGCTAAACGTGGCTCAGTAACAGGCCCATTTTCTTTATTAAAAAGTGGTGCCCAACATGGGGATTGAACCCACGACCCCGAGATTAAGAGTCTCGTGCTCTACCGACAAGCCCTTTTTCTTCATTACATCTCTTTTCCACAATTTCGGCTTATGTTTTGTATAAAATACAACAAATTAATATTATTTTATTCGGTATTACTTGGGAACTGGAAAGTACATATATATTATATATATGATAACTAAAGTTTATAATATTTACCATCGAGTCTGATTTCATAATCCTACCTTATGTCAATCGGTCAATCAATGTGCTCATAGTCAATACTCCTACATTACAAGTCACATCTAACATAATCATAAAAAATCAAATGTTATCACCGTAAATGTATGGTTAAAAAGAACCTGACGGGGACTCGCTCTGTTGTACAGAAGAAGGTGGAGTGGACCTCTTACTTTCATTCATAGGATAAGTCGATAGGGCATTATAATGGATTTGTTAAATCTTAACGCAATGATAGATATCATTGCATACGAAAAACTATTCTGAACAGAGATGATATGTTAGTCCAGAATAGGTTATATATTATGTAATATTTATTAAATTGAAATATTATGTCAATATCTGCTTTTCAAACGCTTATAAAAAATAATTGTGCCTATAGATTTTAATAATTTATGAATGACAGTAAGAACAACTTCTGTAGAATCTTCTATTAAATTTTCAAGATTTTTTGGACAGACGAACTTTTTATCAATTTGCGGTCTTTTATTTTTAAGTAAGAGCATTTAAAAATAATGTATTTTGTAAAAATGTGGTTTTACGTAAAAATTCCAGTTTTTTCCGATGCTTTTGGAAAGTATTGAAATTGTTTAATTTTTGACTTCCCTAAATACCATCTTCATTAACTTTACAGCTTCATAATATGATGACAAGACACGAAAATAATAAAAATAAAACACAATTCACTGTAAACTTATTACATTAATTACAATGTTCAGAATTTATAGCGGGCGATACTACACTATGTTTGCCGTTTGGGTGAATGGATAATATTAATAATTAACTTGAAACCTAATATGCCTATGTCCCACTACTATCGATAAATACAATTCTAAGTGAAATATGTCGGGACGTTGATCAATTTATATTTTAAAACTAATGATGTAGGATTGTAGGGATAGAACAAATATTTTTAGTTGGGTTAATAAAATTTCAAATTTTTCAAACTTACTTGATTATAAATTTGTTTTAACAACTATATAATAATCCATAATTATAAATATAAAATGATCCACAAGACCTATTTCCCTCAAAATTGTTTTCTCGAGAAAAATAGTACCTACTGTTTTCAAGTCTGTAAGACCAATAAAGCAATAATTTTATATAAATATATAATATATATAAAAGTACTTCATTATAATACCAGAAAATATAAGTAAACATAACAAACAAAACTAACTATAATGGAAATAATTGTTTAAACTTTAAATTAATTTTACAATTAATGTTATTACAATAAAGATTTCATCTTAATAAAAGGATTATGTAATTATGTAACCAGTTATTAGTTAATAAATCCAAGTATAATCAGTATACTGATATAATATATTACCATTGCTTCTAAATATTATTTGTTATTAATAGTATTAATATATTTTGTATCATAGTCCTTAAGGAAATAATTTACAAATTAGTTATTAGGTAACCGTTTTAAATTTGTAATATTGTGAAAAAATACATTTTACATTATTTTTTGCTATTTTTCATTTTCTTTCTCCATAAGCAAAGCTAATAAAACTATTTAAAATTACCATCTAATGTCAGATTAGGTTCTATTTTTAATCTAAAAAGTTCTTGCATAAGCTGATGATGTAGATAACAAATAAACTAGTTGAAAATTAGTTTTCAAGAATAACAATCACAATATTTACACAACCAATATAATTAGAAACTAATATATAATCTATATGGCTAAATCTCATAATATAAATGTATATAACTGTATATAACTGTATATAAATGTATATAAATAAAATAACAGAGTATTGTTTTTAAAACTATTTATATTTTTGTGTATAATAAGAACATTTTTTTTTTCAATAAATAACTTAATGCCGTATATAATTTACAATAAAAACATTTAATAAAATAGTAAAATTCATTAAATAGTATTTCATAATTTCAGTTTTTAATTATTACACTTCATCCTCACCTTCATCAAACTGATTTTCAACAGAGTCCAAACCTACTTCTTCATAATCTTTTTCTAAAGCTGCTAAATCTTCCCTGGCTTCTGAAAATTCTCCTTCCTCCATTCCTTCACCAACATACCAATGGACAAATGCTCTTTTGGCATACATCAAGTCAAACTTATGATCCAAGCGAGCCCACGCTTCAGCAATAGCTGTAGTATTAGACAACATACAAACAGCGCGTTGTACTTTAGCTAAATCACCTCCTGGTACGACTGTTGGTGGCTGGTAATTTATACCTACTTTAAACCCGGTTGGACACCAGTCAACAAATTGTATTGAACGTTTAGTTTTAATAGCAGCAATAGCAGCATTGACGTCTTTAGGTACAACATCACCTCTATACAACATACAACAAGCCATGTATTTACCATGACGAGGGTCACACTTGACCATTTGATTAGCTGGTTCGAAACAGGCATTGGTTATTTCACCAACAGATAATTGTTCATGGCATGCTCTTTCAGCTGATATAACTGGTGCATAAGTAACTAGAGGAAAATGTATTCGTGGGTATGGCACTAAGTTGGTTTGAAATTCAGTCAAGTCAACATTTAAGGCCCCATCAAATCTTAGTGAAGCTGTGATGGATGATACAATCTGTCCAATGAGACGGTTTAAGTTAGTATAAGAAGGACGTTCAATATTCAAGTTTCGGCGGCATATGTCATATATTGCTTCATTATCTACCATGAAAGCACAATCTGAATGTTCAAGGGTAGTATGAGTAGTTAAAATAGAATTATATGGTTCAACCACAGCTGTAGAGACCTATGAAAGTAATGTAAATTAATAACAGTTTATTTTTTTCAACTAAAATGCTTACTTGAGGTGCAGGATAAATGGCAAACTCAAGTTTACTTTTTTTACCATAATCTATACTTAAACGTTCCATCAGCAATGATGCAAAACCAGAACCAGTCCCACCACCAAATGAGTGGAATATTAAAAATCCTTGGAGACCAGTACATTGATCAGCAAGCTTACGAATACGATCCAATACAATATCAACAATTTCCTTGCCAATAGTGTAATGACCTCGAGCATAGTTATTGGCTGCATCTTCTTTACCAGTAATCAATTGTTCAGGATGAAAAAGCTGTCTGTATGTACCTGTACGTACTTCATCTAAATATATAAAAAAAATAAAAAAAGTCAAATCAAATTACTTACCTACCTAGTTGAGTAATAGATCAACTGTTTTAACATGTTTAAATGTATATAAGATTCTTACCAACAACAGTAGGTTCCAAGTCAACAAACACAGCTCTAGGAACATGCTTACCAGAACCAGTTTCACTGAAAAAAGTATTGAAACTGTCATCGCCAGAAGCTTTATCAGATGGCATTTGACCATCAGGCTGAATACCATGTTCCAAACAATACAGTTCCCAGCAAGCATTACCAATTTGAACACCGGCTTGACCAACATGCACAGAAATACATTCACGCTGAAATTGAAAATGATTTCAAATATTAAAAACTATAAATAATTTAGGGGAATGAAAAGTTTTTAGTTTTCCATGGTATTCTAAAGTGGTAGAAATTTACTTTTGTAAAGGACATTTTGGAGTAACTTAGGACTTAGGTAATAAAATGTATCTTAAATCATAATAAATGTTCAAATTGTAAAATGTAAATGCATTATTTATTAATTCTAAATTTTCATATAAAAGAAAATAATAGCCCTTATAGATAATTAATTCAATATCTATTTTAGTTAATTAATTATTATAAATAACAATTGTAGTTACTTGTAAGTTGTAATTCGAACACAACCAAAACAAATAATATTTTATTTTATATAATATCACAATGAATGCTAAATTATTTGTTTGCCAAAGATAATCAAAATTTATTTAATATTCGATTTACCATTACATTTAGAAAACACTTTTGTTTAGAGTTCTATTAACTATTGTTGACTATCCTGAATAACTATGTTCCTTTTTTTTTTTTGATTAAACCGAGAGACCGGGAGAAATTTGGGACACACTTCTGCCTCCCGGCCTCTCATCGTGTATTTGAAGAAATAGCAACGATGCTGGAATGGCAGATGGGACATGCCAACCAGATCATCCCTTAAAATAACCTTGTTACCTCCTTGTATTCAAATATCAAGTCATAATAATAATATTTTAAATTAGATTAATAAAATAAAAATGAATTCAATTATGGAAATTATCCTCAAATAAATATAAAACGGACATATTTTATATTCCAATTTAATGAACAAGTATTTGACTAATTTCACCACATCGTTAAGAATATTTTAGCATGGACAGAGCACAATATATAGCATACAACAATAATAAATTATTTTTAATTCATTATTATTACAGAATATGATAATAATAATAATTTTTTATTAATTAATCCGCGGCAACTAAGGCCGTTGGATATATAAGATTGTAGATTGATTTGGGGAACTGTAGGTTTTTGAAACATATGTGGGGGGCTATGGCATGATTTCGTCGCTAAAAATCTGGATGGTCACCTCTTCGGGGCCAACGACGCCAAACGGTTTTCAATTACAATGCCGAGTTGAATCAATCGACGGACTGATACAAAATATCAGTATTTAATTTTGTAAAACAAAAATAAAATTCCACAGTTGAAATATAATTATATAACATTATTATTATTATTATTGTAATATTGTACTGAATAGCGGATGTCGCAGACGATCGTAGATTTATTTTCTTATACTTCGGTATTCCCGATCATTATTCATTGATAATGGCATTGTGCCGGTGTGGCAAATCGTGTATGTCATGATTGCTGATAAGTGATTACTGTATAATAATATTAAATTATTAACTAATAACTATTCGGTAAGAAATTAATAGCAAGATCAAGATTGGAACATTCAGACATTGTAGACTGAAATAATTTTTCACCAATTAATCAACATAATAATAGGATGTTTTTCATAAATAAAATAAAATAATTATCTTCAGAAATGCAAAGAATATACGGGTAACATACAAGCACATCGCACATGTGAACTATAGTGGAACTATCAAATTATAAGTTATTACACGTGATTTTTAACAATACAAATTATTTATTAATACAAGAGTCCCACGAATTCCCACCACTCATGGGACCACCTGGCTGAATAAAAACTAGCTTAATTCTCAAAAGTAATATTATATTACAAATCAAAATAATAAAAAAAACATCGCACAAAGTCAATAAGTCGTCGTCGATACCCGAACGGCGAACCGGGCGAACACACACTATTCGTTATACTTATACAGATTTGGGCGTTTAGCGATACGGCATAAAGATAATAATGATAAAAAATTATTTCTCAACACAAGTACTCTAATAAACCAAGTAATCAACTGTCAATCATAAAAACGAGGACACGAGTAATATTCATATTCAAGACAAGAGTGGACGGGATAGACAGGAATAGACTAGGGTGGAATCATGGTTGTAGTATATACGAACATTATGTTGGTAACATATAAGTTATAATATATATTACTATATAAGTAATAATATGCGCCTACTAATTGTTGCACATCGTGACATTAATTGTAATTATTTAAAATCAATGATCGTGGTCAATTCGTAGATGTTGCCAATATTTTAATTTGAAAGAGATAGTTAAAAGAGACAAGACATTTTTCAATAAATGTAGAAGTCTATGACCGAGTTCCTCTAAGTGTTGGCATTCATTATAATTTATAAATATTAATATTAATTAAGGTGTCGGCACAGTTGCGGTCTTCTTCTTTTTCGTGTAATTTGCGGTCAATTTCTTTCTGTTTACCTGAGCAGCGAGTGCCCATGTATATTATATTTTATCATATTATATACTAAATATGTGCCATGATATATTAAAACTTTCCTTCAAACTTATCCACACTTATGACTGGCAATATTTTTACTGGTATGTTTATAAAAGCTTAATACTATTATTTATTTTTTATAAATATACAAAAATTTGTTGAATACAAACAAAATTCTATATAATATAGTACACATTATAACCTAACCAGTTTCATATACTGGAAAGATAAAATATTTATCATTATTAGGTATAGTGATTTGTGGTTATTTGGTTGTTAATAAATTGAGTATCATTATCAATAACGCTTGATGCGATTACTAAAATATATAGTTGCAACTTTCATTTTAATCAATCTTTAGTTCAAAATATAGGTTTAGCAAGTAATTATAAAGATGATGCAGGTATTCGATTACACGTTAGAATGCCTTACTGCCTTAACTCATATTCCAATCGTTGACATCGATGAAGGTTAACTTCAAATATTTCATGATTATTTTATTGAACAGTGGTTGGAAAATCCAAATATTTCAAGAGAAGTATGGAACCGTCATAAAATAAGACATAGGACAAACAATATCGTTGAGGGATGGAATAGTAGATTAAATAAAATATTAAATAAACCACAATCAACTTTTATCGATTTGGATCAGTCTTAAAAAAAAGAGGCTAAAACTGAACGTAGTTATTTAAATATAGAAGGTAAAAGAAGAAAAAAACGTATATGCAATTAGATCAAAGAATTTAAAAAAATAGCAGTTTATGGATTCTACAAAAATTTAAAAAAAGCTTTAACATCATTGCCAATTTAACTATTTTTTCTTTTCATTGAATAGGTATATAGTTGTAAAAATTTATTTGAATAATTAACTAAAATAATAAAATATTAAGGGGATGTAAGCTATGATCTATCTATCAAGTGCAACATAGGAATTTAACGTTTTCTATTTCCAACTTACCGATCGATCAATTTTAAAAACTGATTTGAATTGGTTGTAAAGTCTTCTTCATATCGACTTTACCATATTTTTTAAATTTTGTGTTTAACACTCAATAATTAACTTTTGTTGATTTTGATGTTTCCAATTTGTTTGATTCTATTTTGTGAAATTTTAGGGGTCAAAATCAAAAAGAGGGGAAGTTATCTAAAGTACTCATCAATGAATTTGAATCAGTTTTTAAAATTCTTATTGCATTAATAAATTAATTGATCAATCGGTACGTTAGAAATAAAAAACGTCTAAATTCCCATGTTGTGCGTGTGATAGACAGAGACAGAAAATCTTGGCTTACAATCCCCTTAACGGCCTTAACCTTTTTTTATTGTCAGTTCTATGCCTAGATAAGTGTGAAGGAAAGTTCTAATATTATAGCATATTATATTTTTGTATAAAATATAATATAATATACATAGGCACCGTGGTCAGATATTAATTGTTCGAAAATGGCACAAAAAAAAATGACAGCAAATGTTCCGGAACCATTAATTATTATCAATTTATAAGGAATAATAATTATTCTTTATATTATTTTGATAATACAAAATACACAAGTAGATACATTTGCGGAATTTAATTTAACGAGTTTTAAAATTGAAACTTCAATTACGAATTTGAATAAAAAGCCAGTTGTCGCACTACAACGGACTAACGGAGTTCATGATTCACAGAATAGAACTTAAATAATTATACATTTACATATATTTATAAAATTTATGTTACTAAATATTTTATCAGAATACTGAATTGAAGTGCATTATTTTATTTACAAAATCAATAATTTATGGATTTAAAAAATATAACTCACCATATTGGCTGGCGAGAAATCGACTTCTTTGTGAGTAAATAAAATTTAAAGTTACTAGAAGTTAGAATTAGATAGAAGAGTACCGGTGTAATGATAATGTGAATACTGAATAGCGAGTAGCGGCTGATGAGTGATGACTGATCAGTGATGCATGAATTAAAGATGTGCGAATGTGCATCGACGAATTCGTAACTAATAATAATTGTGATATAACCAACCACAATAATTTGTGACTCGAGTAGTCGTTTATGCCCGTTTTCGTTGAGGTTTATTGTTGAATCGAACACAAAATTAGATATACGGAACCCGTAGTACGATAACGAACCATAATAATATTAATAAGTCATGACTGAAAATGGTTTAACCGAGAAATCGCGGCTTATTATTAGGTGGTGAGTTACATTTCAGTGATTTCATCTACTATAAAAAAAAATACCTAGATCCAATTTATTTATATCATAGTCATCATACAGTTCCTACGTGCTCTGTCCTACCCACTATGTAGATAATATACATTAAATATTACATATTATATACATCGTGGTCCTATCTAACCACGGCTGTAGATAATATATTAGACATTAATATATTATAATATAGTAATAGTATATATAGTATAATATAGTAGAAACTATCTACAGCTGTGTATTTAACGCATATTTATCATTGTTTGACTTTGGCTCGAACCGTGTGATATATTAATAATTAATATATTATGTAAACAGATTTTCAAACTGGACTAATATTATTGTCATTGGTTGTTAATTAGTGAAATTTTGATGTAATGAAGCAATTATTATGATATTCGTCAATCAGCATTGCTGTTCAAAATATTTTTACTAGGATTATTTTTTGTGATGATCATAAACATAAGGATGGTTTTTTAATTATTTTCTACGAAGGGAATCATTTTTTGGCGAGTTATTGGATGACCTAAGTCTAATTCTTCTTAAAACAGGCAAATTTCCAAGACTGATTTTGAAATATTTTATAAGTAAAAAAACCTAAATTATGCTGCATAAAACATCACAGATTGCATAGTTGACAATCTACTTACTGAATCGGATAATAAATTATCAAATAAACACATACATAAAATGTAGGAATGTCGAGTTATGTACTTATATGAAATAAAACCATGATGTAGAGAGGACTACCATTCTATATCGTGGGTAAAGAGTATAAGGTAAAACTAAATGGTAATTATTAAAATTATTTTTTCCTTCTGGTCGATAAATAGAAAAATAAAATATTCACATAACAGATAGCGCCACATAAAATAAAAATAAGACTGATCGATCAGATACCTACCGTATACCACGGATTAAGATTATAATCATAGTTCGTGCCGTATACCAAATATTAGACCTACAAATAAATAATAAATAGAAAAAATTTAATTAATAAATATATTTATTCGTAGTACATACTTCCGCTAAAAGTTGAGAACTAGGAAGAATCATAGAATATATAGGAATTTTTCATGAGGGGATCCAACAAAATAAATTATCTTCATCTTAATTATAACAAATCAATCCCTACAAGAACAAGAGTATTATCTTGATTATATGTGTTTACTGTTTATATTTTAAACTCCAAAAATTGTATTATACCTACAACCTCATTATGTAGGTTTGATGTATTCAATATTGTTACACATTGATTGTTTCGGACCTATAAAGTATAAAAAAAAAAATAATAATATTAATTATTAGCATTGATTTACAGAATCAATTAAACTTAACTTAGTTGAAAAAAACCAAATTTTTGTATTTTTCAAAATATGTAGCCTTTTGGTTTTCAATAAACTATTATTCTATTCAAGTAATTTAATTTTATGAAACAATATTTGAAATACAATAGGTGCTAAAAATTCAACCAAATATCCGCTTATGAATAAAGTACTTAGTATGTTTTAACACTTTAATTCAAAATTTAGTTTTTATGACTATTAATAATAGGGATGTGCATCAAATCCGAATATTTGAATTTTCCGAATATTCAAATCCGAATTTGATATAAATTCATATCCGAATTTTCCGAAGTATCCGGATTATTCAGATTAATTAATTATTTTTAATGCTAAGCACAAAACAACACTGGTAGTTGAATACATCAGAAATATAATATACCCGTTCAAAAATGTATGTTAATGAATTTAAATATAATTAGAACTTAAAAATGAGATATCGATCAGCAAAATTGAATTGAATAATCCAAATACTCCGGATAACCTGCCAAATCTGGATTTGATAAATCCGAATAATCCAGATTTTTTAAATTCGGATATGCCCACCACTAATTAATAATTATGAAAATAGCGATGAAGCAACATTTATAAAAGAAAGAATTAGAACATATTTTTGTTTTTTTTTCACCTAACTCTATTAATATAAATCAACAAATTAGTTATTGGATACCATAACTTGATTGTTAAATAATGAATATTAAACATTATATTTCTAATTAAATAAAACATTTTTAACAGTATAATACTATATGTATATTGTAACTAATACATCAATAATTTGACCACATAGATATTAAATTTGAATCTATTTTGTAGGTGCAATTTATACGGAAGAAACATTTAATGAATATGTTTAATTTCCCTTCTATATAATTTTTCTACAATTTACATATAATCAGTGGTTTTCATATGGTATACTACATATTATAAGCTGTATGCTCTCAACTTTATTTTGAAAATTCACGAATATACTTTGTATACTTTCAAGCAGTTTGTGACAATTATATTATATTATATTATATTATTATATATTATATAACAATCATTGTTTAAATACATTTTTTTATGAATATTAATTTTTTACTTTAGGAAATCAGCTCATAACTATTAACATTTTATTACAAATTTATTTAAATTTACATGTCTATATTTAAACCCTCTACAATCACTGTATTTAACATAATAATTTCCATATGAGACTAGTTACGTATAGTATATTCTTGACAAAATTGATGGGAACATCACTGCAAATAATTATATGTACTAAATATATTGTAACAATGGGTTTATAATTTATTATTCCATATAATATATGTAATTAATACTCACTAAAGAATATTATTATTTATTACAAATATGTTTTTAGGTATAATAAAAATATTTCTTAGTTGGCAAGTTCCTACATAATACTTAGGTTATACATTTTATTCAAAACATGAAGCACTCTATAATTTAGTAAAAATGTATTACATTTTTGTCCTTACAGTAAACATTATTTACTGAATGGAATCAAAATAAAATTCACCAATTTATCAATTGTTTTTATTTGAAGGAAACATTTTTCATAAAATAATTTAATATTCCTTTGAACTAAATTTAACAACTACATGTTATTACTATTATTATTTACAAACAATCGTAACTACAGTATAAAAAAGAATATATCTTTGATATTATCACTTATCAAATTAATTTTGTGTAAGATTTTGTTTTAATTGTTCTTCATGAAGGAAGTTCATAAGCTCTTCATTTTCCTTCATTCTAGCACTGTTTTTCCGTGGTTTAATCACATATCGTACTACAACCATAGAGCCAAACCATCCTAAACCGACTAATGCTAGAATCTTGTTGAAATTTCCTATCAGGATACCACCAGGTCGGACAGTACGCACATCCTTAATGTTTGGATTCATTGTTCCTGAAAAATAAACAGATAAATTAATTTAGACTATCAACAATGAGTACCTATAGACAAGTAAACAATGATAAAATGCTGTGGATTTATATTATTAGAAATGCTAGTAGTTTAGGTTAGGTTAATGCTAAATTAAATTAAATCAAGTTAAAACAAAACTGATTTTTGCGGAAAGACATATAATAAACTTTAGTTTCAATAATATCAGACGGATTGATACAGAAGCAGTTAAAACTTATAAATCTTATGTGGCAGATAAACTTACCATTTACCTATCCCAAAAAAATTGTTTTCGCTTTGATGAAACTACTTTTAAGTTGATAAATTGATAAAAATTACATCACTCACTGTGTACGTTCATAAATTTACTTGTTACTAAATTTTAATATGGGTGTTTAGTCAAAGAAATGTAGTGTGAAGCTTAAGAATTACTATCCCAAACCTTAATACCAGTGCGGTGCTTGACTGACTCCAATGGCATTGTTGAACATTATGTACCGGTAATTACTAATTATAGTATGTATGTGATGAACGAACCTTGATTTTCTTGGGACGCTCGCTGTCCAACGATTCGAAATAAGGTTTCCAAATGTACACGCCTCCCACCACTCCAAACAGGGACGCAATGATGATTTTCGGCCAAGATAATTGTCGTTGCTTGGTGATGAATTTGCGCAACATAATTCGTATATCAGCATTCAGCAATGGAACGGCTGCCGTATCAGGTAAACTGCGACGCCGCGACGGTCATCACGTTTTCAGTGTTTTCACGTTACACAATATCACGATATTTTTTCATATGATAATTGAGGCGATAGTAGAGGAGGGTGATAGCGACATGACTGTATGTTGGCAACGGCAAAACCGTTTGTAACTTCGACGATGCAAACTTTGTCAGACATGCGATGATAAATTGATAACGTAACATTGTCGGTTGGTAATTTATACATTTCGTAGTGTTAAATTTTTTTTAGTCGTTTGACTCGTTGAATGTTGATTACGGTCTGAAGGATAGACCGAAATTGGCCAACAGAAACCGTCGTCGTCGAACGGATGTGTTGGAGTGGCGGTGATGCGTTTGGGTTAGGGGAGGGGAGACCGGACTGCAAAAACAGTATAATTAATGATTATAAAGATTTGAAAATACTGAATAACTTTGATTGGATGGTGGGAGGGGGAAAGAAATACCCGAATCAAGTAATTGCGGGTACACCAGCTGCACGGGTCGGGGAAGGTGGGTGGGAGGTACACTGTATTATTATTATTATTTGCGTAGAATTATTTGCTATACTACCAGTATTACAGGAGCCAGGAGTAGTAGTGACTAATAATTATAGTTGTAAGTTGTTTAACTGTTAGCAGTGAGCACTGAGCGGATTAGCAACTGCAGGTAGTTAGTACCTGGTTGATAGTAACGGGCTGTAGAGTAAGTTGTTGTTGCGACCAGCGGACCAAAAGGACGGCCGTTTCGCGCGCGCTCGGATGAGATATTGTGCGATTCGAGACGCGGCTGGTTCAGCAGCTGACGGCGATTGGTGGGGACGGCGAAACAACTCCGAACGTCTCGAACAACAAAGTGTTTATTTTTCTCAATCTTACACCACAGATAGGTAGGTAGGTAGGTAGGTAGGTGCCGGCGGTGTGGTCCGCAGCGGCAGTTTGAACGCGACCGCTCAAGGTCACCGGCTCGCCGAGTGGTTAAGGTTAAGCGTTTTACGCGGACATGATGTCATAGTGACATCACACTCGCGTCGCAACCAGTCGTGTTGTGTTCCGAACGCGCGCAACCGTGTACCGCCGTACGACCGCGGCCTGTCTTGTCTCGTCCGAAGCGCACACGCGCAATACGCCCACACGCGCGCGCGTTCCCGGGCCGAATCCGTCCCCGAGAGCAGTTTTTCCGCTTTTCGCCATTCGCGTTACCCGGTCGCCGTCCGCCCCCGCAAAACGTCGAGTTCAGCACTTGCCGCCGCCGCAGCTTCAGTGCCGCCAGTCGTTGTGGTCGCGGGTCGCGTGATAACGCGTGTGCCGAACACCTGTGGATCGCACGCCGCCACCGTTGGGACACGTCCGTGGTACCTGGCTGGAGAAAGCCGGTAAGTTGACGAGAACCCGTGTTCGTTTTCATCGTGGGCTTGTAAAATAATACCTATTGCCATCGCATTTTACCACTTAGTAACTTACCATTCAACATTAATTTGTTACTTTATAAATTGTTCGATGTTATTATATAATTGTTATTGTTGTTCACCGCAATATCGTTCCGACTGATAAGGACGGTCGCGAGCCTGCTGGCATGCTGTGGCACGCACGATTATTATAATAAATATTGTACAACAACAAGCGGGAGCGCGCGCAATTGCTCTTATCAGTGTTTTATTGTTCGTAGGCCGACGAAAGAGCGATCCGCGGTGCATCGATCGGGTTCCAATGTTCCGAATTCATTATAACAATAATTATTTTGTATTGTGTACACATTGCACGGATGTACAACGTCGATGGCGGTACAAAGGTTTCGTTAAACATTATCACAATATTGTCATCGCCCGATTCACATAGGCAATGATGATCCTGTGGGGTAGGAGGAGGAGGAGGAGGGGGCAATTGCCTCCATCTCCAGCTGTATCGTTGGGGTGGCTAAGGTATAGGAACTTGTTTCCCTTCTGTCGAAGTTTAAATTAAAATTTTTTACGCGAAAGAAGAATCAAATATATGATCAGATTACATTTTGAACTGTGTGCAATATCCTGATGGTACAATACTATAGTGGGTCGTGCACTCGTGCGATTCTAATATCAAAGTAATATTATAATATTCATTAGTCTATAATACATATTATTATTGATTATAAGTACTCTAAAGAGTTTTGAGAATAACAGCTCAATATACGATATTAACGTTCGTGGATATATTTTTCGAGAGAAATGGAAAGAGTGCAGGATAATGGTGGTAATTATATAATATAACATTTATATTTTTATACTTTTGGGTTGAAAAAACCTGTTGTCCCTTCAGAGTTTCCTCCAAGTAACGCCACTGTGTATACAGATGACAGATGTACAACGTCGACGACATCGATACGGGTTTCGTTTAACTTTATAATACCTTGGGATGTCTTAAAAAATGTCGACGTTCAAATTGGCTTCCTATTCAGTCTTCAACGGTTTAAACTGTGTGAAGTAAAAATGCGAGAAAAATAACGGGAACCGATTCGGTTCACTTCAATAAAATACCTTTATCCAACGGGAACCAGATAAATAAATACATACGTTACCATGACATGTAGCTTGCCAACAATCCGACTGCAGGACGCAGCCACGCAGGTTACCTATACCGACGAAAAAACCGTTTACCGTTAGAGCGTATTTCACACAGGTTTTTAATCCGTTTATACTCGCTATACATTCAGAATAATGTATGTCTGTATATGGTACAGTGGCGTAGACTCCCAAAAGTTGAGAGTTGCGTTTACCAAACGTATAGATTAGAATAAAAATGCATGGGATCAAGTAGGTTTAAAGGTTAAATTTTAAGATTTCTCATGGATAAATATTACTAAACGTAGCCTTAAAGTGTACTTCCAAATGAATAAAATACTCAAGAATTTAATATATTATATTTTTACATTATTTAGTATTTGTTCAATTATACATGGTTTGTTTGAGGTAGTAAGGTATATTAAATACTAATAAGTTATAATAGTAATAACTAATAAACAATAAATTATTTAAACTTTGCCGTGAAAGCGAGATTTTCAATTGGTTTAAATTGTTAAAAATTTGTTTCAGTTTTAAGAATGATCTTTTAGACATTTATACTAAACTTGAGTACATAATAATGAACTTCAAGGCAAAGACGCTGTAACTCCTCGGTACCCTAGAAAATTTTCTATAAATTCGTCTGTTGTGGGCTAAATACTAAACCTTGCAATCTTATATTTATAACATTAATTTAATATGTTTTAAATCTCACCTACCATTATTATAATTTTTATTACACCCTACTCGAAAAACAAATAAACAATCCATAAGATACCAAGGCTAAGATACTCATCCGACCACAAGACTTGGGAGTAGGGTTCGGCATGCATCACTGTTGGTGTTAATAGCCCATTAATGTTCTAGGTAAGGTTTAGGAGTAGGTTATACCAAAGCTATGAACGTATAACTAGCTTTCAGAATCAATCCTGTTTTTGATCCGTATTACACTTTTTTTAGGCTGGGAAAATATATCTAGTATAATCTGCTCCAGACATTTGCAGCTGATAGATCGGCGTCATCCACTACAGCGCATATTACTCTGGACTCTAGTTATAACTTTATAAGTGCAGTGCATTGATACACGATTGTAAACTTTTGCAAACTGATGAGAAATCGTTTAAGCGCTTGAGAAACTCCCCCAGCCACTACCACGCCGAACAGCGGTTTTACAGAAGTAGTAACAATAAAATTAATTGTACGTAGCGTATAAAATATTATTTAGTAAAGTATTCGTAAACGTATTTAAAGTGCTCGCAATAATATTGTATGTCAATGTTTTCAAGATATTTCTGATAAGACAAATAACTGTTGGTTGGATGGGAAACCGGAGCTAGTGTTTTTAAATTCGAAAACAATGATATCCGGGTAATCACACTCGAAAAACAATTCTAAGCTAAGCTGGTTCACTTTAGTGTCAAGGTCAAAAAATATTTAGATAGTTTTTAGATTCTGAACGGAGTGATGGAATCTATTGGTTTTGCAATGATGTGTATTTTTTAGATTCTGAACGGAGTGATGGAATTTATTGGTTTTACAATAATGTGTGTTTTTTTTTTATTTTTTTTTTTTTTTGTGTTTGTCATCACGTTTTGAGGCAGTAAAAATGCTTCGATTTTCTTAAACAGCAACTTTTCCAATAGAAAAGTGAATGCAAATGGTACTTGGGCAAGTCAAAAATCCAACTTTTTTAATACTTTTTGAAAAAATCGAAAAAACCGATAAAAAAATTACGAAAAAACGGGAAATTTTACGCAAAATCACGTTTTAACAAACTACATTTTTTTAAAATGCTCTAACTCAAAAACGAAAAACCACAACAACTTGAAATTTTTACCAAATCTTTATATTGGTGTTCTATATATATGGTTAAGTTTTCAAAGTATTTTGACTTATTTATAGACAATTTAAATTTTCAATTTTTGTAAGTTTTTTTTTTTTTAAGTATCTATAAAAATTATTTGGCTGCCCGAAAACTCTTGAAAATTGAATACAATGTTTATTATAAGTTATACTAATTGTTATTAAAAATTATCGGAGATCGTTTTTCTATAAGCTCATAAATTTCAAATTTGTATAAAATATGTTAAAATTGCGATGATTTGCAAGTTATTTTGTAGTTGAAAATTCATAAAATTTTTTTCTGTTTATACTTAAGGTTCAAAATGTTAACACTAGGTTGTCCATAAGCTAATCTTCAAAAATATATAAAAAAATTTCTACCGGACTTAAAGGAAAAAATTTTATGACTATTTGAAATTTAAATTTTTACGAAATTGCATACTATTGCATTATATTTTAATTTAAATATAAAATACTATATTACTATATACACATTTTAGACCAACATATTAACTCCGTTCAGAATCGTTATTCGTATACAATGATATCTATCATTGCATTAAAATTTAACAAATCCATTGTAATAATGACCTACCCTATAAACGAGGTGCACTCCACCCCCAACATTACAGCAAAGCGAGGCCCACCCATTCTTTTTAAATATTGTTTTTCGCAAGACAGCATTACTGTGTACCTAGTATAGATATATATTACACAGGGTGTTTCAGGATGATTCGACAAATGCAATAACTTGTTCTATATTGGTGCTTACTGCTTAAAACTCTAATAAAAGTTTATTCGTTAATTTTCTATGATTTTTTTAAGCTTGTGAAAAATTTTACAATAATATTGTGTACTACGTGATTTAATTACATAATATTATCATTAATTTAGATAAAACCTAATCTTATCTTGATAGAACGTACAATAATTTTACTACAATTTTAATTATTAAATTGAAATTTTCAAAAAGTTTAAAAAATTGTATTAAATTAAGGTCCAAATTTTAATAAGATTTTTAAACAATATAATTTTGCTAACACTCTTGTTATAAAATGATTATTTTGGTTTTTTTTTATGGTTAACCATTAAAAAATAACATTTTAAATTTTAAAATTAGAATTGAGTTTCAAATATAGAAAAAAATATTTTAATACAATTTTGTTGTAACACTTCAGTACTATAATATTTATTTAAAGAAAAAAATTAAATAAAAATAAAGGTTATAGAACAAAAATTATTGCATTTGTCGAATCATCCTGAAACTATATAGTTGAAATAGGACAGAAATAATCTTGTACATGTTAAAAGTTTAAGTCTTCAATCACACATTATTTATTACTTATATCTAAAGAGTTATGTAGAAACGACATGGTAATTCAAATATTTCATTTTTGTTAAGACTTTAAAAGCTTTTACAGTCTTAAAAACTTATACAGTCTACCAATCAGATTTTTTTAGTACATATTTATAATACAGCCATGTAGGTATGTGATTAATTTTACATAAAACTATCAGGCATTAAACTTCTATAGAGTTGAGTTATGCAATTTTATTATGAAATGAAAACCAAGAAAAACTTAAATGTTTTCAAAATTGTTGTTAATAAATAATTGATTTTGTTTCTTTTCGAAAAGTTGAGATAAATTATCTTTCATTAATAGTTGTTGAGAACTGAATTTCAAAAATAATTATTTTCAAATGAAAATAAAACAACTAAAACTGATAATTTTGTTAAAACCCGTATGCTCTATATAATTTTTAACATATTAAAATTATTGGTATAAATAAGTAAATGACTGTAGTTGTAGAAGATTAAAACTGTAATTTCTGAAAATGTTAAGTTAAGTAAAGGAGGTAATTACCAGAATCATGTTCACTCATATTAAAGGCCGTTCTTACAATGTTCGGTTAGTACCTGACAACGCTAACCGGAAGAATTTATCATGTGTTAATCGACAGAATTCTACCGGTTAGTTTTAATCGACACTTAAACGGACATTGTAAGAATGGTCCCAAGTGGTATTGTGAAAATCGTGTTAAATACTTGGATACCGTTGAAAACCGGAGGTCTAATATATACATATTATTTGTGCTGTACCACTATACCTACCGGGTGTTTGTTTAAAATTAAAATTTGAATTATTATTTCTTATATTTTCAGTTTTTATTAGTGCAAATAAACTATAAAAAGAACTATATTTCTGTTAAAAATCAAAATCTTCCAATTAAATATTTCCAATTAATCAATATAATCAATAAACTATGACTCTCTATAATATATTAATTTTACAACAGAAGATACAAAATTGCTTAGTAAGTGTATGCATATTATACATTATGGCGTTATGTCATTGTTATATATTGACTATCGAGGGCGTATTCAGGACTCAGAAAGTTGTTTTAGACTCGGGGTCGGCAACCTTTTTACATACACGGTGCATTTTTTTTTAGTTTCTCATTGAAAGCCGCATTAAAAATTAAAATAAATCTTATTGGAAACACAATTTTAACATCTAATACTTATACAATTGTTGATATCAAAACTTATATTATAAGTTCCATTATTTGGTGGTCCTTTTTAACTAATTCCGAATTAAATGATACATTATATTTACCGATTTGAGGTCTGAAGTTAGAACTGCCAAATACCATGAAAAATATTTGGAGGGCCACAGAAAAGAATAACATAATGGGTCGTATGCGGGCCACGGATTGCTGGCACCTGTTTTAGACAGTGACAGTTGAAATATATCCTTATTCCTTGCTGTATTGACGTATGTTTTCTTTCTTTATTCATTGTATCAGAACAGTTAAGTGTTGGATAAAATATATGTTCATTTCTAACGTTATATGTTCAATATTAACATAATGATATCATGGAACCATTTTGATATAATATTTCCAGTCTGCAGAGCAAATAGTTTGTAATGAATATTTTCAGTAAAAACTTATTACTTATAAGTTGTAACCGTAATTAAGGAAATGAAATCGAATTTAACCAAATCATATTTGTTTATAATACGAAATTAAATATTTTGTACTTTTATACAGCTTACCTTATTAATAAGTTATAACTGACGACATAGAAATATTACTTTTATATGTATGCTAAATGCTTAATCGCAAAGTAAAACGTGCTCATTATATTAATGTTGACATGTATAAAACGATTTACGAAATTTAATCTTATTTTTTGTTTATGCATATTTTTGGTTCATATACTACATATCATTAATTATAAGAATAATAATCCGTAATAATGATCCGTATAGATAGTAGAAGTTGTTCTACTTCTACTAGACCGTACAAAAAAATTGGTTTATCACTGGGAGCACTTACTGAAGGAATTGATTAAATACAATTTGAAATATGGTATTTACTAAGAAAAAAAAACTGGGTAATAATAAAGAAAAAAACTTGAATTGTATTTTGAACACCACATATATGCGTCTAACTGTTCAAATGAAAGTATTAAAAAGCTTTACGATTAATGTTCTTATGCTTGTAACCCAGCTTTTAATGAACCCAAGTACTTAAACATGTTGTATTTAAAATAATTTTACATTAAAAAATTTGCAATTGTTATTAATTAATCATGTTGTTTTAGATACCTCAGGTTACTAGACAGTAAGAATTTGTCCGTATAGCGATATTATCTCCTTATCTTTTTCTACATATGTCAGCTAATACTGAGGAACGATGGATGCTTCGGGGTGTATAAATGCGCTTGGGGGCCTCTGTACACGGAATCGAACCGGTTGATCCGGTCTTCTCTTGTATGCAAATTTTAATACAGGCGACGTATACTGATTTTTTGCACGAGTTCATATCATAACTAGACTCCACCTTTAAGATATCCGTCACTCATAGACCGTTAATATCGTCCCAAGGCCAATTCATAATAATGTTACAATTTCTAATGGGGAATAAAGTATTTTTATAGTAGCTATACATTTGTAGGTATGTATACCTACTAAAATTTTACAAGAAAAATAGAATAGCAAGTACTATTTTTTACATACGATTATTTTAACTACATGACATCTGTTTAATAAAGTATAAAAAACATTTAGTTTACAATAATTATTATTTTAATAAATAAATAAATAATCGAATACCAATTCTTTGATTTTAATCGATCTCATAAAAAAAGATGCACAAATAAAATTTTATACTTAATGAATTAACAATACCTAATAAATATAAAACAAAGTTTCAATAATACGAGAAACAATTTTAATTGGAGAAATTATTTTTCATAGCAAAGATAGATGGAATACATTTGTTAAGCATTTTATTTTATGTAATTGTACCATTGTCACGTTCAACGTGAATAAAGGTAATTTTAATAATAATTAAAACTTTTAAAATAATACAAAGTGATTTATTTATTTTTTTGCATAGGTACATTTGTTTAAGAAAAATAAGAATAACAATTAAATAGTTCTAAAGAATAATTTAAGCGCCACTATTCTTGAAACTAATTTGTATTCTGCAGTGTTTTAATTACTTACTTTAAATGATGTATAAAAACTAGTTGTAACTTGTAGGTAACCATATCTTTTGATTTTTATCAAGCGATAGCTTATATCTATAGTGAATCTTCCATTGCATTTTCAAAGTATATCCATAACATTAATTGTGTTATTAAATAAATATAAATGGTTAGACGAAATATACCTATCTTTTTAAGTTTTTTTTAACTTTTTTCAGATATTTTTTAGTAAATATTAGAAAAATTCTAATTAGAAATACCATTCTGGTAAAATTTGTGATTTTATGACATACACAAAATTTGATGCAGATGATTCAAGCATACACAATGTTATGTTTATGCAGTATACTTAAGTTAAAGTAATTTAAGATTAGATTTTAAATACATATATGCATTATTATTTATTTATGAATAATTATAATAGTTACAGTTATTAGTTATTAATAGAGTTATTACACCAACTTTTGCTTATAGACATCACTTGTTTTTCGAATGCGATAATTCGTCATTGCATTTAAACTTATCCAGTTTCAGTAAATTTTTTTTTATATAAAATTCAACTTTTTATTTCCTTCTAGACACTCATCATTGTGTCCTATCCGAAAACAAACTCTACGAAGGATATAAACATTCGGGCTCCTTAGGTTATGGGACAGTATTTTGTTTATCTATTGGCATTCTCAAAATCGATAGTAAATATCTAAGAAATTAACATTCATAAATATGAAATTTTTTAAATATTTTTATATAGCTGTAATTTTATTTTTGGAATTACGATAAAATAAACTAGATATAATTTTTTTTATTTTTTCGTTTATATAGTTCTGTAGTTTTACATGTAATTAAATTAAAACAATATTTTGGTATTAGTTATAGGACCTAAAAAAATAAAACAAGATATACAGTGTGAAAATAATATGGGTTTAGTATAAATTGCCATGAATTATGATGATTGAAGTTAAGATGATTAGACGGTTAAATGAGTAATGACCACCAGGATCCAATTCCATGGGTACATTTGGATTTTTTTTTTCATACTTATAAGGTGTTTTAAGTTATTTTTTGAGATAAAACAGACTACTTTTGAAAGCACATGATCCCCCCTCTCCGTAAATATGTTCTTGATCTGCGTCTGCCTAACCGGAACCGGGTCAATAGTTTCGATTCATGATGTAGACACCCGAAAAAAGTATTTTTTTAAAATGCAACCACTTCAGGAGTTAAATGGGTTAAAAAACTATTATAAAATAAAAAATTCGATGTACTAATATTATGAGTAGGAATCTGATTCTGATAGCATAACTTCTATTATCATTTTATTATATTAAACGCGTATTCACGTAGTAGAGTAGTGTAATTTTTTATAATATAATTTTATTAAAACCGAATATTACATTTTTACATATATTATACAATTGTATTACTATTACTTGAACAATAGTACTGTATCTAGCAAAGTGCCAAAGTTAATTACTGTATTTATTTCTTATCTAATTTTAACTATATATACATTTTATTTTATTATTATTAAATAAGATCCGTGAAAACTTTTTCGGCTTAATTTTATGAATTTATCATTGGTTGTAATTTATAAACCTTAACTAAAAATATAATAAAATAAAAGAATTATAATATGTTAAGATGAATACATCACTGTTTTTAATATAAATGCTTACAATCATGAACAATGACAATATTGACAGGATTATTTTATAAAATATATAAAGAAATTTTATAAAACTGATCATTTTAATTTTTCAAACGTGGAGGTTAAAAACAGTGTTTAAACTTTAAACGCTTAATATAAGGGTTCAACATAGACTAAGCTGCAGCTGAAGTTAAAGTAATTAGTTTTTCAATTATCTGACTTAATATTTTTCTGTCAAACCTTGAATAAATATATGCTTAAATTTTTATTTTAGATTCCGAACGGAGTGATGGAATTTATTGGTTTTACAATGATGTGTTTTTTTATTTTTTTATTTTTGTATCTGACGAAACCTTTTTTTGGCAGTAAAAATACTTTGATTTTCTTAAACAGCAACTTTTCTGAAAGGAAAGTGAATGTAAATGGTACTCAGGTTAATCAAAAATGCAACTTTTTCAATACTTTTCAAAAGCGTCGAAAAAAACGATAAAAAAATTACGAAAAAACGGAAAATTGCAAACACATGAAATTTTCACCAAATTTTTATATTGGCTTTTTCTATACATGGTTAAGTTTTCAAAGTATTTTGACTTATTTATAGGCAATTTAAATTTTCAATTTTTGTAAGTTTTTTTTTTAAGTATTATCTATAAAATTTATTTGGCTGTCCGAAAACTCTTAAAAATTGAATACAATGTTTATTATAAGTTATACTAATCGTTACTAAAAATTATCGGAGATCGTTTTTCTATAAGCCCATAAATTTCAAATTTGTATAAAATATGTTAAAATCGCGATGATTTGCAAGTTATTTTGTAGTTGAAAATTCATAAAAAAATTTTCTGTTTATACTTAAGGTTCAAAATGTTAATACTAGGTTGTCCATAAGCAAATCTTCAAAAATATATAAAAAAATTTCTACCGGACTTAAAGGAAAAAATTTTATGATTATTTGAAATTTAAATTTTTACGAAATTACATACTATTGCATTATATTTCAATTTAAATATAAAATACTATATTACTATATACACATTTTAGACCAACATATTAACTCCGTTCAGAATTGTTATTCGTATACAATGATACCTATCATTGCATTCAAATTTAACAAATCTATTGTAATGACTAGGGCGGTGAATTTATAGGAAAGTGCATTTTTTTTGGTGATTGTAAAACATAGCTTTGTAAGTACATAATTTTAATTATGTAACTACGAATCCATCCCTGAAACTTTTATTCTGCATATTTTTGCATTTTTTGACGTTTTTAACTTTTTAGGTCATTTTTTTGCATTTTTAGGTCATATTTTGCTTTTTTAGTTCATTTTCTAGTATTTTGAATCAAATGCCACGAATTGATTTGTTTGAAAACAATTTTTTTATTTTACACAGGCTGTATATTATGTCAAATTTATATTTGAATAGCATTAACTTAATGCAAATATAAATTCAAATTCAATCAATATTTTATTATTTTTTTTATAAAATAAACACTTTTTGTACTAATGTATATATAATATTAATATAAATATAAATAATTAATATGAATTTTAAACTTTAATTTTTGGCATTTTATATTCCTTTTTTTGCATTTTAAGTGCATATTTTATTAAATTTTTTTGATATTTTAAATGCATTTTTTAAGGTTGTTAGTACATTAAATTCACAGCCCTGGTAATGATCTATCCTATGAATGAGGTGCACTGAGCAATCCACCCCCAATTGTACAGCAGAGCGAGTTCCCGTCCGTTTTTTTTTAATTTAAATGTCTATAAAGTTTATTTGGCTGTCCGAAAACTCTTGAAAATTTAATACACGGTTTACTATAAGTTAAACTTATTATAACTAAAAAATATCGGAGATCGTTTTACTCACATTTTTTTTATAAGCCCATAAATTTCAAATTAATATAAAATGTGTTAAAATCGTGATGATTTGCAAATTATTTTTTTATATGATATCATGTTATAGTTATAGAATATGGATAGTTAAATATATACTAAAAATCATGACTTATAAATAATCGTATAGATTTTAACTAAATTTAAAAGTTAACATTTATTTAAATATACTAATATTTAATGATTTTTTTCTAAAAGAAGAATATAGCTAGTATTCAATATTTCTTATGTGTACAACAAGGATAGCATTTACCTAACCGAGGAGAGAGACCATCTGTACTTTAGAGTCTATTGTAATGTAGCCCTCTAATAATGATTTTTTTATGTGAATTTTATTCTATGTTAACTTGTAATATTATTTTCTTTATTAGAAAGGGTTAGCGATGTGAGGCAAAAAATTTAATTATTTGTATGTGTTTAGAGCTTACTATGAAAATTGTTGATTTTTTTTTTTTTTTTGTTAGTTTACTGACGTTTTCTATTTTTAGTTAATCTTGAAGGGAGTTATTTGAAATATACCGGGGGTTGATGCTATGTCGCCTAGATATATGGATTGAAAAGCTCCAATGGCAATAGTAAGAATTTCGGAAGGTTTGATACTCCCCCAAATTCATTTTCTGTAGGCCTTTATGAATCTCAAGAGTGATCTATATTAGTATTTAGTTACTGGTTATCAGTATTAGTATTTTATTTATGAGAATAGTTTTATTTGAGTTTATGGCATTGTAGCGTAATATTAAACAGACAGCTATATTAAGTGAATAGAGCGTTAGGCTTTTAAATTGATAACCCAGGTTAATTTTTTGTTTAGTATTATTCCCAGGTATTCTGATCTAGGATCGTATTATGATACGTGCTCCTTTAAAATACAGTGTGTAGAAGAATACATTTAACTTAAAACATTTGTAAACATCTTTATTTTACACTGTCATTGTAAAACTGATCGTATTCTAGTTAATTTACATAAGAATACGAAGAATATAATATTGTTATTATACATGTGGCTAGATTTTTATTCTTGATTTAGTAGCTACTTTACTGATGAATGACTAAAAATATTTACCAAGTATACTTTTTTTATTATTATTCACCACTTTTTAAACTACCTATTCGTATAAAATGAAAATATATATACTTATATATATATATACGAAAATAATAAGTATTGTATACCATTGAAAGTACACTTTATTAATACAAGGTCAATCGTTCATGTTTTTAATAACATTCTGAAATCTCGGTTTTGATTATACTTGTATTTTATATAGGTAAGTGGCGAGTTTATATTCTTTTAATATCACTATAACAATTTGTTATTATATTTTAATCTGTTCTATAAATTAATTTTAGTTGGTGAACAAACTATATATAATCAACTGAATTTTTAATTGAGATGTAACCGAAGAGTTAAATATTATAAAAAATATTAGTTTATACAAATTATTGTAATTTTGCATGAGTTCTATACATGTTTGTGTAATTTCATCAGCATACACGAAACACGAACAAAGATAAGATTTATTATAGTGTTTTAGTTCATATTCTAGTGAAAAGCAGTGCGAAGTACAAAAGTTGATTAAAATTCACTAATTTGTTCAAGCGAGAGTTAATACTTCATTAATTATTATATTTTATATGTAAAATTGATCTATAAATTCAATAAAAATTCAATACCTACGTTATAGCCGTATAGGATATAGTAAATTATGATATTAAAACTTTAAGAATAAAAAGTAATATAATCTAATAATGATCAACTATTGGGTCGTTGAATTTAATGCTGAAATTTTATTTCCCTCACATAAGCCAAGTTCTCATTAATATTTAAAATTTCAATTCTCAATTATTATTTCTTCTTTGACATATATATAATCTTCTATTTACTATCACTAAGTAAATTATTTCAACCATGTGATAAAACTATAGTCTACCAACATTATTTTAATGAGTTTTCAGACTAAATTGTATATTAAATAATATACTTATACTTATTATATGGCTTTGATGTTAATGAACTTAACAATAACAAAATAAGCATTTAAAATCTCGAATTATGAACCTTTCTCTGATAACAAATGATAAAAAATTGAAGAAAGATAAATAAAACTAAAAAGATAAATAAGGTCCTTTATTCTGTATTATTAGCTTAATTTTTATAAATCTAAAAGCAATGATCAAATAATCATTCATTCAAATAATAATTTTGAACATCAATGATGTATACCTATGTTGTATTATATATTTATATCATATTATAATTATAATTTAAATATATTACAAATCCAAATAATTGTTTGTTCGTATTAAACTCACAAATATGAAGAATATTGGTTACTATTTGATCTCAAAATGTTTTTATAGATACCAAAATAAAATATGTTATATATTATTGTTATTATTGTACATGGAAATAATATGCGCAATTATTCAGTATTTCAATCTTTATACGATGTTTTAATCAAAAAGGACAAATCTTGTGATTTTATTTGCCTAGAGTCTAGACTAGATTCTTGATAAATGACTTATGAATAATCTTGTATTAGAATTTCAGTATAAAAATCCAAAATTATACTTATTTTAACAAAGACAAACAAACACATTTATTTCAGTTTTTTTTACACAACATAAACTTCCGATTAAAAAAATCAACATATTACCTACTTGTTTCACGTACTCTTTGGCTTTGTATTTTCAATTTATGATTTAAATTTAGTAAAATCTAATTTATAGGTACGTAATCATAATATTATATATCCAAAAAATAATCTAGTGTGTCATATTTTATATGTATTGTTTATGTATATTGCAAGCGTTAGTTTTCTGTAATTGTCCATCGCATGCGCAACATAGGAGTTTAGATGTTTCCAATAACCAAAAGAATTTGAAAAATTATTTGATTTCATAATTAAGTCTACTTGGGTACGATTTACATTATTTTATTTTTTTTTTTATAATATTTCTATGCAAATATTCTATATTATGTGAATTTATTTTTGAAGTGTTTACATATTTGGTAAGATAAAAGATATGAGAAAAGCGATTTCAAGTAAACTTGACTTTATCACATCAAAAGACCGATCGGTACATCGGAAATAGAAAACATCTAAAGTCTTATATTGCGTATGTAATAGACTAAGACTGAATATGAATGCTTCCAATCTTAGAGTTATTAAACAAAGTGACCTGGTTAAATCATTAAATTTTTAATACCATAGGAAACTAGTGCAGAAATAGATTTGCATTGAATTTTAAAACATTAAAACATTAGAAGAAATATATCATAAATTGTTGATTGAAGAATGTATACAATATAATATGTAGAATTTCTTAGTTTTTGCTTTATATCAAGGTAAACGTAATTAGAGCATCAAAGTCAAAAGTCTAGATGTTATATGAAAATCGTAGATACTTCTTAAATGTATAGTTAAAGGAATAAAAGATTTACATTTTTGTAGACTGAATATCACTGATTTTCTCTCGGATTTTCTTATACAGTATCTACAATTTATATGTTAAAATAATGTAATTTGCTTGTAAACTGTTTAATTATAATTGTTATTAATCGATAATAAGTTACGAATTTGATTTGGTAGGTATAACATGTGAAATATGTTTATAATATACATTATCTATAATTAAAATACTTGTTATTGGAAACAATATGTTCATCGCTCGGTTTCAACAAAGGAAAATGTCTACCACTGCCGCCCCTGGAACTATTTAATATTATATTATTATATAATGCTTAATGTTATGTAGTGATGCGGTAATGTTTTTATCGAGGTATATGTATCTAAATACTATTTATTATTTAAAAATCATTTATTTTTTTTTCGTTCATTATAGTGATATCAAATTTATACTAATACATAAAACAAAACCGAAAAATACAGATTTAATAAAATTAAAATGCATAATGTGTCGTATAATATTCTATGATGATTTACTATTATCTATTGTCGGGCAAACATATCAGACCCATCTATACTATGTGTAAAATTAACACATTAATGTTAGTGCAGGGTATATTATTTTATATGTATCGATTATATTTTTTATCATAATTAATATTAGTATCGTGCGGCAATTTTTAGATAGACCATTGCATACTGTAGGTACATAATTTAGGCACTCGAAAAATACTTACTCAAAGCCAGGAAAAACGGAAATTTAAATTTGGAAACTGTATTTGAAATACGCTGTAGATTCTCAGGAGTGTTTACAATTTAAAACATTATCTCGATACATATTTAAACCTGGTTGACTTGGAAATTTTACTGTACATATATTTTAGTATTGATATTTTGATGAACGAATAGTATGCAATAACACTTGAATATTGAGTATTTTATATTATGAAGATATAAACCTATAGTGAATTTAGTATAGAATTAATTAAAAAACATTTGTTTGCGTTTATAATACTGATTCACAATGAGCTCTTTATACCTAATAAGACGAAAACTGAACAAGTTTTAATTATCTCTCACATGGCTTAATATTTAGTATCATATATACTACGTGGTATTGAGGTATACTTACTACATGTATACTTACGTAAATAATGTAATTTTGAATAATCGTTTCCAAAAAATATTGATTACATATGATGATTGTAACACCTATTAATTCACTTATCAATGTATAATGTATAAAATAATCAAACTTTATTTTCGGTATCTTTTTTTAACCATTATTTAAAATGTAACTAAAGTTTAAGTGTTTTTCTATTAAATTACAGTTTTTTCATTAAAATGGAACCATACCGATAAAAACTATGACGTAATTAAAACTGTTTTGCTTCGTTTTAAACTTTTTTTTAAATATTAAAATATGTATCTTAATTGTGTTGGATCAGACAGCAAAATTCTTATACTACTTATACATATTACCATCATGGTTTTGCAGTTTAAATGTAATATTAAGTTAATAACATAACATATATTGTTAATATACTATTTATGCACAGGTATTAATTGAAACATTTATCGAAAGAAAAAAAAATCAGTTAAAAAAGAAATTTATTTTCCCAATGATTCTAGTACTTAAAAGTTTTAGATATTTATTTTTATGAATGAATTTAAAATGTGTGTACTAAAAATAAATTATGTATAAATATAATGCATTATAAAAGGTCTGTAAAATTTTATATGGTGCGGTCAATGGGATAAGGTCACGTATGTAAAATATTGTAAACTTAATGAGGAGTTTGGACGAAAATAATGCTAATGCACTCCTCGTCTAGATCTAGGTTTAAACAGAAAAAAAAGGTTTATAGAATGTATTCCGTTGTTGAATTACCTATTTAATATTTTTCAAAATAAAGTTTAATTGAATATTTTAATATTTTCTAAGCGCCTAAAACTAATAATCTGACATCGTGTCTCAATTTTTCGTTACCTATTTAAGATTTTGAGAGCTTAAAAATCATTAAAAAATTAATACAAATAAGTTGAGTTATATTTATTGTAAATGGTATTTTAATTAATATGCTTCGTAAATTATGTATTAATTATTTGCCATTTTATACGGGTTTAGTTATTTTTGTTTAAAATGTTTATGGTTTACTTTTTATTTTTTAGATTACCACAGTAGAAGTTTGAAGTACCCACACAATGTGGTAATTATTATTATATTCAAATACTTAACAAATAACAATATATTGTGCATCATTATTTGTATATCATGAAAATAAGTTTGGTAGGTACTACATTGTACATTCATCAAAAACTGTTTATATAAATAATGTATAACTTTCCTTACGGAATTCACCATAATTGATTAAATTATGCTATTGTTTTCACTTGACTTAGTAGGTTGTAACGATTTGTTTAATATATATATATATATATATATATTATAATTAAATTACACAGACCTTGTCAAAACTGACATATTACTGTATAATGCTAATTTGGGTAATTATTAGAACATTGGTTAATTGATCAATTAGTATTATAGACGGAAATATGGATTTAACGTAAACTATTATATAGCGTTATTACTTAAGTATAAAGACACATTTAAAAGTTAAATTTCCCCCTTTTAGCTCTTATAAATTCAATATCAGCTATTAATTTAGTATGAGTGTGCTTACGGCATTGCCTTGTTGCCTTGAAAGTGCGATAGTAATGACTATTGTAATATTTCGATGTATTAACTATTAACCACCGATTGATTCCCATACTGCAAGCCGGTTCAAGGATTTTTATAGGCATTAATCAATTACATAAATAACTAGTGAATGTAAGTGGTAACTGTGGTAGTGGTAGTAGTTGATGCTTGTAAGTTTTATACAATTTTAGAAAACTGTACACTTAGTAACTACTTACTAGTTAACGTGTGTCGTATAAATTATATACTAATATATACTGTATATACTATATTATATTATATTCCTTTAAATGTTTTATGTAATATATTTTTAAAAAAATATGTGGAATATTGTACAAGGTAAATAATTAATAATAAGACCGTTTTTCATGTTTTTGGTACTAGTCTACTATGTACTGTAATAGGTGTACGAATCTGTAGTCTTATACTGTAGATAGTTTTGTTTTTAGTAGATTTATGTGCACGAGTTTATTTACCTTTTGTCAAATTCTTATTCGCTGACTTGTCAAATTAATAGTTTTTACTATAAAAAAATAGTTCACTGATGGCAATAAACCACACGTGCTTTATTTTAATGTTTATCGCACATGTTTTTGAGTGTGGCAATGTACTAATTTGAAGCGAAAACACAGAAACGCTGTAGATAGGGTTGAAATGTTGCAGCAAAATTATATTAATAATACAAATCTTCGAATGAATGAAAATGTGTGGAAATTATTTTTAACTAATAATCAAAAATAACTTTTAACTAATTATACTATTGACGATAAATTGTATTAGTATATTTCCGTAATATATAAGTGATGTTATATTCAAATATCCAATACTAATACTTTTCACCAAGTTACGTTTCTAAACTTCATGTGTGAAACAAAACAACATTTCATTTCACTTGCTTTGTTATTGATACATTGATACATACTGCATATAAGATTGATAGGTAATATTTTATAGGTACTTATGAATGCGTAGATAATTTTTAGTGAAATGAAATATGTTTGTATAATAAGCCAATGTAAATTCAATTGATTGATTTAATCCGAATAGTAACTATAATACTATAGTAAAAATGAGTATATCTACTTATACTATACGAGCGTACAATTTTTTTTTTATAAGTTTATATTTAAATATTCAAATTGGCAAATTAAGAAAAATTTATGAATATGTTCTTTTATCATATGAATAATGAAAAGAACTAATTTGAATATCTTTACATCAATACTGAGTGTATCTCAAAAAGTAATATTTCTCGTATATCTTGCATAAAAAAAAAATTATAAAAATGTGTTCATAATTTATGTATGTATACGTATAGTATATACGGTAAAGCTTATATTTAAATTTAACATAGGCGTGTATGAGTGTATGCCAGATTATTAACTATGTATAATAAACATTATTAATGAAAATTTAAAAAAATATTTATGACACTGATCAAAATCACGAAACATTTGGAAAATATACTGTATTTAAAATGGATAGTTACATTATTAAATTACAATTTAATTCATGTAGATTATAATAAAATTAGTATAAAAATATAATACGTATACTTATAAATTTATAAAGTTACGTATAATAAATATAAAAATAATTGTTAAATTAGTTTAATGATTACATGTCAATGTTTAATCGACTAAAAATTGAATGATTAAAGTCTTATACATTACCTCATTAATCAATACTATTAGGTATTACAGTTGATTAATTAATCAATTATTAGGCACTATTTTTTAAATACGAAATAAAACCATTGATATTTAATTATTGCGCTATGAATTGTTTAGATACATCATTCCTCACGATTATAATTAAAATTCATAAGCTATAAAGCAACAAGAATACACGTGTGTTTCTTTCGATTTTAATATAAATTACTTCAACTCCGACAATGATCCTTGGGCATTTTATATATATATATATGTAGTCATGTGGGTAAATAATTTCGCTATTATATTTTAGCGATTTTTGCTATATCAACACTTCGAACTGTGGTAATATATTTCCAATCTGTCATATTATATGTGCGTATTGAAATGTGTATGAAATATTGATTGTATCACCGCAGAACGCGTAACTATTTCTATTTCGTGTACATTTGAACGTGTTCGAAAATCTCAAAACAATATAGGTACCTACACCGTGTGAATATGTAGGTTTATATACTACGTTGGAAGTTCATGATTTCGAAGGTCGGGGGGTATGGCGAACTGACATTTAAAACAAAAAAAATAAAAAAAGTCGTACTGCGCAAATATACATATTGCGGCACATTCGTTATATTGAATAATAGTGATGATGGTTTGTTTGAGAAATCACTGGAAAAGGTTATTTTGCGGTGTTGCGACGGCGGTAGGGTCGGGGTGGTCTCAACGCCGTGCGTGTACCGGCAATCAAAGCGAATATCGTCAAAGGCAAAAGTCGACGTTGTCGGGTACACGGGGGATGGACGGGGTGGGCTGCAACACGCGCGTGGGTAGTGACCCGAGGAGGAGAGGCATTAAACGTGGTTTGGTGAGAGCCCAACGACCTCCCCGCGCCGCCGCGATGACGATCGTCCGAGTTCCCAACAGGTGCCGGCATCGCGCGCGCAACCCATGTGTTTTCCTCCCGCCGAGACGACGACGTCCACGACCCACGTCGTCGTCACCGCCACCACCTCCGCAGCAGGCATCGCCGCTGCCACCCGTACAGAGTCACATGTGCCCGCGACCACCGCCGCGTCGTTTGGCGGCCACCACCGCCGCCGTTATTCCAAACAACCGCTACAACGGTGCAGCGGCGGTGACGGGGATGACGGTGACACGTGCCGCTACCGGCGACATGGTGACATCTGTTCGCAAGCGCGCGCGCACACACACATACACACGCATACACTCAACACACACATACACACACGCGCACACACGCACGCATCGAAATTCGAGTTGGTACAGTATACCATGCGAGGAAAGGAGAAAGGTTATCATATAAAAACGAATTAATCCTGTAGATTATCAGAACCGGCATATTAGTGATGGTGCTACAATGGCGTATGCATTTAAGGTGCTCATAAGCTGTATATCCGATTTGAGCCCTTGAGTTTTAAAAGCTCATGACCGTGGGACGGCAGTTCCGCTCCACGCACCAATAGCGGTCCAAAATATATGAATATTTAATCAATTGTGGTAGCTGATAAGTGACATTATCATGATGAGTGATGACCTTATTTCATGTTCCTGTAATTCAACTTGTTTTAATTATTATACTTGAAAAACATTTAAGTATATCTTATAAGCGAATTATATTCAAAATCCGCGTCTTGTGTTGTGATTCGATCGGGATTTTGTGATAATGTGTTGAATTATTCGATTAATTAAAAGTGTATTTTATTTGGATGCATATTGAATTGTTGGACCGATCCATTTTAAGCCAAGTTAAAAGTGTTCCAATTCGGAGCCTTGACCTGGAGTATGACCCATTGGTGCGGGCCGACGGGCTTGGATGACCATGTACCGCGTGCATCATTGCAGTCCTAAGCCACTGTGTGGCCGAAACCAGATTTCGTAAACAAGAAATTAGGGACCTGAATTAATGGGAGAGAATGAGGGGGATGACTCGAACAAAAAGACTAAATCTCATGAAAATTGATCCCCCCCAGAAAAAAAAAAACACGGGTAAATCTCCTCTTCCGCCTCATCCGTCACTCCCTTCCGTATCCGATACGATGCGATGGTGAAGATGATCACGCGTTACTTATGCGTGAAAAGTTTGGGCGCGAAATTCGCCGGCATCGGCGGGCGGCGGCGGTGCGGTCGGACGGACGTTGGCGATCTTTATAAATATAAGGCCACGATGTGAGGCGCGCGCGGTGTGTGTATACGGACCGAAATAAAACGCCGACGGGATATATTAGTATCCTCCTATACCCCATGGCGGTACACACGTACACGTACACACACGTACACGTACACGTACACACACGAGCGCGCTGCGCTATGCTGCCGTGTGTAGAGAGACGCTAACGCGCTATACTTAACTTTTGTATAAATAAATTGGTTAGTGCTAGGTCTTGAAATAAACCCCCGCGGCTGCCGCGTCCAATATCATGATCGCCGGGTCCCCCAGTTCTTCGTGAACAGCCCGGCAGCGCGGCTTCGGCACTTGTTCGGTCCACTATTAGTTTTTGGGCCTTTACGACGCGAGTTTCGCCCGCCACCACCCCCTTCCCACCCATGACGATGCAGTGCGCGTGCGCGCGTGAACGCGGTCGCGACAACAATAATACAATGGGTACCGCCGACAAGGACCATCATCGCCGACGCCGTCGCCGCCGGTTTCAGCGGACGCGGACGTTGACAAACGGAGGGTTCGCTGTTACGTTACCGGTGCACCAGGGACGTGGCCGACTACATCCCATCGTCCCACACGTAAGTGCGTGTACATAATATTATAGTATACCTTTATCTCGTACATACATACATATTGTACGCATACTTGTAACTTGAAGTACCCGATGGACTTGGGTGGATGGACGAGCGAACAACTTCACCACGTATAGGTATACGTATAGGCAGGGGTGGCAACTAACCTTAACTTTGAGAGCCGCAAAATTTATGAAGTATATATAGTTTATATACTATATAATATATTATGTACTGCGCAGTTATGTATAATATATAAATTATTGTTATCGTCGTCGCCGCTGCGTGTGATGTGTACAAAACGTTTCATATTTTGCAGCAAACAGATGATCATCATCGTCGTTGTTTGTTTTTTTTTTTTTTTTTTTTTTTTTAAGTCCTTGTTCTTTTTTCTTGCTGCCGCCGTGCACGCTCTCGAACGCAGTGGACAAATCCCTTCTGCAACATTTCGTATTATATTGTTACTGTGTACTGCACCGGTTGCATCATCGCATATTATATTATACGAACAGACGGTCTTGCGCGCATCGAGTAGGTACCACCGGCGGCGTGCACACGACCGACGGTGAAGCTTTTCATAGTTTTGAGCTCGTGCCAAATCATCGGGAACGAATGCTCGGAGGATGGGGTTGCTGCGATCAAGCGGCACGTACCGTATGTCGTACTTGGGCTACACGCATTTTTTCCATCCCGATGCAGGCTCCTGCACTTATATTAAACCATTACATGACATATCATTATTGTATGTATAATATATTAATACTGGTTATCACGTATCACCTACGTATACTTATAATTCATCGATAAAAATCATATAAAAAATGTCGATACTCTTAAGTCGGATGAGATTCCTACAAGTTCGAATGGGTTAGAGGGATGTTTCAATGATATTGCTGTATTCGTCTTTTAAAATTGAAACCAATGTAACAATTGCTTTTGAAAAAGCGATTCTGAGTGAAAGAGGTCGGATAATGGATCAGTATATATTTATAAAGACTAAATGTATTTATAAAATCGGAAATTTCTAGTGCTTTTATACATATATACCCATATATGTCATTAAAGTAATTCGAAAATATGAAATGTCTATTATTATAAATGTTAACAATATATTATGTAAATGTATCCTGCAGTACTTAGTAAATATTTCAAGTCAATACAACAACCAACATAACAATCAAATAACTGTAATATTGTAGTCTAATTTTTTAAATGTTTACATAGTTTAAAGTAAATATTCTGTATATTGAAGTACACGCGTATTGGCGTATTGCATTCTTAACGAAAGCGCAACAAGTGGGCGAAAGGTGACGACTTCTACTTACTGATATTTCGCACCAGTAAAATGTATACATTCAACAATACGTAGAAATTTATTGTTATAAGTATTGTAATATAATATTTTTTATTTGATTGCAATATGTATTTGTACCAATATAAGCTGTATAGTATACAGATATACGTGATATGTGTCTGCGTTGAGAATTAAGTAATTCATTAGTTGTAGAAAACATCCGCAATTTAATAATTTATAAATGATTATTTATCGACATACGAGTATTTAATACAGTGATATTAAGTTAATATTAATTTTCTATTTTTTCTTTCAACAAGTTAATCACCGTTTGATATGGACATGCTCTTGTGTATCCACAAAGCTATAATACATATTATATCTTTGAAATCTTTGTTACTAAAAAAAATTTCGATTTTGTAATTACGTCAACAAAACATTGTTCGAGAACAGTATTATGTATCTATTCAAGTATAACATAAAAACCTGTCCATCTCCACACAAAAGGTCGGTGCCCCGAGCTTTCAGCCACTTTGCCACGACATCACCCTTACACGTGCCACTAATACAATTTAAAACGGTTCGTTGTGTACATTATACTTATACAACTATATTATTATTATTATTACCTATCTATACGTTATGATATTTTTGATAATTCGTCTCGGAATATTATTACGGTCGGCATGCATCGTCGCGTGCCGTCGCCGAGGGGGACACACGTCATTTATATTTTTTTAGTTTATTTTTTTCATTCCGCAAAGTCGACCGGTGCAGGGGGATCTCGGTGACCTTGGCGTTGCGCGTCCAACAGCGCATTGTTGTGCCTTCGTTGTCGTGTCCTCTAATACGTTCGCCCTCCTTTGTATGGACTAGGGAGAGGTAAAGTATCGGTACAATAATGGAACATATATTATATATGTATTATATGCATTATATTATATACGACGTCGTCTGCGAATCATTTGATACGAAAATTAAGTATATAATATACAAGCAGGGAATATACTATGCTGTGTTGTAACTTGTAAGCCTTCAAAGTTTTATAAATTATAAGATTGTATATTACACATATATATATATATATTTATACATATTTACATATATTTATATAACGTATATATATATATATATATATATATATATATATATATATATAACGTATATATATATATACGTTATTTCGGACTGCGCACGTGCTTCATAATACCCCACAAAAAAATAAAATAAAAAAATCACAAATGGTGTAGAGCAGTGGTTCTCAACCTTTTTTGTACGACGACACCTTAATTAGATCCATAAAAATGGCGACACAATTAAACAATTATTATGGACTTTTGAAAAAGTAAAAATTACAAATCTATGTAAATTACATTTAGGTTCAAAATTTATTTTGATGAATAATTTTTATTTAAATGAATTGATAAAATTTATATTTATTCAAAAAATTTTTTTTAAAAAAAAAAAAACAAAAATTTTAAATTTACTGAATTAAAATATAGTTAGATTATAAAGGAAATTAGTGCGATACTTGTGATTGGCGAATTGAAAATAGGTCTTCGATTCGTGGGCGAATTGTTGACTAACTTACGCGATTCTCTTTCGATATCTTTAAGTGTTGACCTTTTTTTGGTTTTTGTTACTTCCAATGTCAAAAATGTTGATTCACACATATATAATGTTGAAAAAGGAAGCAAAATTTGCAACGCTTTTTTAGTCACTCCTGGGTATTCGTTTTCCAAAGAAATCCAAAATGAATCATGTTCAGACATATAAAATTTAGATTTTAACGTAATCTTTGGGTTTTACCAGGTTTTCATATTTTGTTCGGCGACACACGCTGTAGCAATATGTGACACACTAGTGTGTCGCGACACACCAGTTGAGAACCACGGGTGTAGAGACCAACTGTAAAAAGAAAAATTTTAATTAAGAGGTGTTACTGATGGATGATTTCCTCGTCGCCTTGTACCTGTTTAATTATAAAATTAACTTATTGTTGAAATTAAATAAAAAAATAAACAAAAAGCGTACCTATTATTAAATAAGCAGACATTAAATAATATTAATATAAGATAATATTTATATCTATAGAAATATAGAACATTTATATATATATATATATAATGACTTAGAATTTTTGCGTTAATCTTATATAATTTGAAAAACTATACTTTTATATTCTGTGAAATGTACTAAATTATTGTTAGTTTTTATTAGGGATTGTAAACCATAATTTTTTGTCCCTGTTTATCTCACATACAACATAGGAATTTAGATGTTTTCTATTTCCAACGTACCAATCGTTCAATTAATGTGATAAGAATTTTGAAAACTGATTTAAATTCGTCATTAGGTCTTCCTTAGATCGACTTTTCCACTTTTTTGATTTTGTCCCCCAAATTTCACATCGATCGGTACGTTGGAAATAGAAAACGTCTAAATTCCTATGTTTCGTATGTGATAGATAAAGACAGAAGATCATGGCTTAGAATCCCTGTATCTTTTATTTTTTAATAGTTATTTGTCACGCCGATTTATGACAGTAAAGATAAATGTGATATTAATTTAATTAAAAATATTAAAATTTTCTATCGCTTATTTTTATAGTAATTATTACTGATACAGTAATACGTCCTATTACATATACATTATACATATTATATTTTATTTCTTTCAAGTATTCGAGATATTTAATAAAACAATTAAAGTAAACATTTTAAAAATAATCTAAAACAAGATATTTCTCATATATCAACGGACATATCATGTTTTCTGACAATGAATACAGGATTATTTTTGTTGTGAAAAAATATATAATATTTATACTTGATTAACTTGATGTTAACTTATAATTCGTTAATGGAGTTTATATCCTTTGTACTCAAATTCAAGTATACTTTGAAAAAAAAATATTCCAGTCTTTCAAACAAGTGTAATTGCGTTTATTTCATTTTGGCACATTTTACGATTCATCAATATAATATAATATATTATACTCGACTTAAAGGTTTGCAAAAGCCTAATTGATTTAATTTTTACCGGCTTTTGCAAACGCTGTTCACGATTGCGCTGCTTCCGTCTGTTGCGCGAATGTGTTACCGTAGCAACAATGACGTCACTTGTTCACCAACACTCAACAGCTTATATATTTAAGTATATTGGTTTAACAATATTTTAAAATTGAAAGTTTATTTTATGAGATGGTATAGTTAACTATTTGAAATCGTGTTCAAACATATTATAATAAACAATAATGATTGATATGCTAACGGTTATTTTTTTTTAAATGACAAATTTAAAATTTCAATGTTTGTTGCCTACTTAAGTACCAATCTATAGTTAATATAAAGTGTTGTAAATCATATATTAGTATAACTATAATATTATACTATGGGTCCGAACTTTCATAATACAGATAGAAAAAATAACGATTATAACGATTATTATACGGAAAATAACACTATACCTATGTCACTATTCATAAGTAAAATATATTTTTAGATGTCTCAACTGAAGAATAAATAATAAAATAATATCATTATTTCATTTTACTAAATATTTATGTTCAACATTTAACATTATACTTATACAATAAAAAATAGACAACAATGTTAACATGAATATTAAATTACAGTTCAAAATATTGTATCGTATAACAATATATTGGAAATTTTATTAATTTGTACCTATTACTTATCAGTGGCGGTCAAATGATTTTGTCATGGGGGGGATGTAGTAGATTTTTAACAAACACTATTTATAAAAATCTGTATTATGGAAAATTTAAATTAAATAACAATACATATTTTTAGTAATAACATGAAGTATTTTGTAATAAAATATAATATACACTTTAAACAAAATAACTAAACAATATTCATACAGTTTTAAAAGTAACAATTTTATTTTTATTTATACTTTAATATTTGATTTATATATATTATAAAATATTATAGATTTGGTCTTCAGTTTAAGTAAAGTAGCTACTAAATATTAGGTAACTGAAAATTAATAATATGTTAAAATTTCTATTCGTGTAGGTACTTACCAAATTTAGATTTTGTG